>BMAO01009161.1:0-23312 GCA_019973975.1 Trichonephila clavata | reverse complement strand
ATTATTTTAAAGTTAAATTTACAGAAACGCAAGGTATAAACAATCACTGATGAGATTTTTTAAACTCAGGTTTGAGATTTTGAAGTTTTTCGTCCCAAGAGGAAGCTTGGCTTGAAAAATTATATTGTAATTTTTAGAAATTGTTAGAAAATCAAAAATATTGGTCATTCCATCAAATTGTCTACATCCTACATTATGCAACGCAATCAATTTGAAGTGAAACAAATATCGCCAAACGCAAAAAGTTATCATTTGTTATAAAAGTTACCTGTGAAATATGACTTATAAATAGCTTAATTTTGGAAAGTTTGATTGCATTTCTGCGAATTGCTTTTTCAGTTATCTTTCTTCATTATGCTGTACCTGATATCATAGTGAAAAACAACATTCTGATTGTTTGTTTTGAAGGAAAAGAAAACAACAAACTCTATTTTTCCAACAGTAAAACATTTCAAAATTTCAAATTTCTCTTTTTTTCGGATGCGTGTGGGTAATACAATTCATATCTTAAGTGAAAAATTTTTAATGTGAAAAAAAACAACAAATATTCATTAACAGATTATTTAAAACAGTGTTCACTCAACGTGTTAAAAGTATTTTTTTCCAAAGAAATTATCATAGTATTAAGCAAGACTCGCACTTATAATCTGAAAACCTTTTCGAAATTTCAAGCAATGCGTAAAAGATAAAAATATAAGCTGGTATGTAGTAATCATTGAATCACTTATAAAGTTGTTTAGTCTTAATCATTCTAACATGACATGATAATATGAGGGTAACAGATTCCATTATGTAACAAGAACTGAACTGAGCAATGTGAGTCTAATGGAAGAAAAGTTCATTTTCTATCATTGTACGAAAGCCTGATAATTCAAGTTACATGACCATTTAAGACATCATTTTAGTTCGGTTAAAGCCACTTTTGCTATCTTTCTATAAGGAATACCTCTTACTAAGGGAAGAAACGTTCAAAAATTTGTCTCAAATTCAACTGCTTTCCTTGATATTATATATTTATGAGAAAAATAATTTCATTAATTAAAAAACTAAAAATTGTTAACAGTAATAACTTGATTTGAAGTTAATTTGAATTTAATTTGAATTTTGATAACTTCGGAACTTGAAGCTACGCACGGACTATTGACGATAGAACCTTCATTCCAAATTTTCACACCATGCAGACGTGTAGATTTTAGGCTTCGATAGACTTAACATCTATCTATTACTAAATGGTGGGTTTCACAGTGGCATTATGGCTCGAACACGTGACTCGACAAAAATACTGCCTCCCACCAGTTGGATACCTTGGCATTTCTGCTTCTGTGGCCACATTACAACTTAAAGTAAAAAAATGGCATATTTTCTTGTACTAATGTAATTATCATTAGTGAAATTTATATAATTATTTCAAAAAGCCAGGGAAAACATCATATTGGAAAGAATAAGATTTTAAGTAAGCTTTAATTATTATGGGATAGTTGTTAAATTTTCTTACGTTTCTGTAATAACTAGGTAAATTTCAAATAAATGTACAAGATTATCTTCACATCATTGTATTGCAATTTTATTCATCTTTTAAATAGTTTATATAAATATTAGTTAAAATGTCGATTGAAACTAAGTTGGCAATCATACTCTTTAAATTAAATTAATGAAAAATATTTTGAGGTTATTTTCTTAAAGCACGTCATTCAAATTTTTAAGCACAAATTGCTTATAAAGAAAGAAGCTGTTTGAATATTTCAATTTTATTTTGTGATGTATTGTAATATCATGGTGAAAACCATCAAATTCGTAGACATATATTCTCTTCTTATATTTAATAATCATATAATAACAGTCAAACTGAGCTTGATTCATTTGGATTTCTTACAATTGCTTAGAAATTCCTAAAAGTATGTTATAGAGTGAAGTTTATAAGAAAAAAATAATTAAGTTTGGGAAAGAAAAGTTGGTTTAAGTAAAACTTATATTTAATACAGATTAAAAGTAATATATTTTTGTCTCACTACATTATAGAACTCTTACCTTCGTTAATATATTTAATATATTTGTTGATATCTTGGTAATCTTAGGGAATAAAGATATAACAGCAAATATATACATATAAAAAGTATTTGTAATCAACAGTTTTTCTATTATATGATTCAGTAATTACATTTGGTTAAAATATATTCAACTTCCTAAGCCTTAATGGATTTCCTTATTATCTTATCAAATAAAAAATATAGCAGAGTATACATTTCTACCAGAATAAGCAAAGCTAGAAAGGGAGGTGGGAAAGGGAGGTAAAATATTTTCAAACGTGCTTCTGACGGCGGGAGAAAGTAAAATTTCGAAAGCTTTCGGCATTACAAATTCCTGCTTCAATTTACTGACTCCCGAGGATGCAACAGACAAAAAAAAATCATTTACAAATAAAAAGGATTGCATCAAGTTCTCATGTTCCTTTCTTTCACTACTGATCTAAAAGAAAAAATAAAAGAATTTGAAAAGTAATTTTGTGATGCGTTTTTTCTGGTAAAGATGTTTGCTTGTAAATCTTTTTTCATTTGTTGAATATGCGGAAAACATCTCGATCTCAAAGACTAAATTAAAAACAACAATTTACTTTTACTTTCTTTCCTTTATTTTACCTGACAAATGTTTTTTAAAAAATCATTATTAAACTCTATTAATGACTAAAATACCGACACTTTAAAATATTCATTATAGATGATGCTATTCATTAAAATGATGCTATTAAATTTTAACTAATTGTTTTGAAATACCTTTATGCATAATGTATGAAATGAAAAACTGCACTTCTTTTTTAATTACTTGTTTTTTTTTTAAAATAAATGTAATTGTGTCTATAGCGCGTAAATTTTACAGAAGTATTTCGTTGATGTAAAATGATGTGGAAATTTGATGATAAAATGTAGTGTCTGGATTCTCGTATTCGTTAATGTAATAAAATCAATGCGTTTTGGATTTTTTACGATTTGAAATAACCAATCGGTAATATTTGCAGCAATAACTATAACTTCGTTAACTTGTTAAAATGCAGATATATCTTGTAAGCATATTTTTTAAGCGAATGCTCAAATTGATGGAAAGGAAAATATAATTATTTCTAACATTAAACTCTCAAAATACTTTGTTAATCTTGGCTTCAGCAAATAAAGGAACAAGAAAACAAACACTGAAGTTTTATTCAACAAACTATACTACTTAAAAATCCTTTTATTTCTTGAATACCATTAAACATAAAATCGATGGTAATAAGTAAAATCCATCTAATTTGAAATGAGAAATTTTGATTGATGAGTAAAATTATGGAACGAATACATAATTACATAACTAAGTTCAACTGAAGATAAAGGTGCTGGAATATATGTTATTCACCCAAATGGTGAACTTGAATCCTATAGAATTCCGATCTAGAAAATTTCCTCAAACTTTACGGGCGAGCTTATGGCCATTAACGGAGCTTTGGATAACTACCACAGCAGGATAACTGAGTGTTCCAGTGGCATTCTACTGTTCTCAGACTCTAGATCTGCACTCCAGGGGATCCTGAGGGGCAATTCTTAGCTGACCCAGGATATTATTGCCCTTATATACAGAGTAGTTGCAGCCCAAAGAACTGGCACATTGCAATGGATGCCATCCTACGTAAACATCTTTAGGAATGAGCAGACTGATTTCTTTGCCAAGGAGCCCCGAAATTCCTTTCAACTTTCCAATAGCTTTCCCCTTACCGAAGCTGATGCAATGGCTAGACGTAAACTCACCTCCCATCCAGTTGTAACGGGTACTCGGGTTCTTCAACTAATCCTCTTTGCGAAAATGTTCTTTAACTGTGATTTTAGCTTAAAAACCGCCTTCAAGTGAGATGACCTGATTTTATGGAAATGTAACTACTATTTAAACCCTGACATTGAATAAATGAATTTCATGGTTAATCGTAAATCTAAGAATAAGAAAAGGGGTGAGCTGTGACTGGAGGGTCGAGCATCTTGAGAGAAAAAGTCGTGGTAGAATCTATCAGGAATTGTGGAGGTAAATAACTTTGGAGTTGACCGAGTTATCAAGATTCGCGAAGGATCGTAACAAGCAGCTCCAACTAAACCTAAGTGAATTTTTCAAAATTCTTGTTTATCCGCCTAAGTGTTAGGATTTTAGATTGCTTCCAGAATTAAGCTATAAAATTGTATATTTCACAAAGTGTTAAAGATAGAATAAACGTAGCTATTTTTAAGATCAAGTCAGCTTCTTTCCGGAACTCTCTTACTCCTGAGACCCTCGGACAGAGACACAGGAAAGGGGAGTACTGCATTCCTGAACATATTGCAACCACGTATTTTCAACTACCACAGCCAGTCTACTTACAATACACTAAAGGGATGAAAATATACTGTGATGACTAAAGAAGTTACAATACTTGTCCTCACTGATCTAACATTCAACTTTTTCCTAATCATATTCTTAATTGTCCTTTTACCCCAAGGGTAATCAAATGCTTTATTCGCCAAATGTGGTTGTCGATGCCTTTTGTGCCATTTGATTTCTATGCATTAATTGGACAAGACAACAACAACTGAAAAGTAATATATTGATAAACAATTTCAGAAAATATACTTGATAGTAAAATGTATGAAATTAATTTCACAGTTTTGATCTTTAAATAGAATATTTCGAATTAATATAATAATCTAAATTTTTATTTTCAAAATATTAGCTTTAAATTTATGTTTACTTTAATTAATCACAAATTCATTAACTAACATAGAATTATTGTAAATGAAATATGTATTTTCATGAATAAATTTCTAAATGAAATTTGAACAACCCACACTTTACATGCTGGACACAAACAGAGTTTTTGAAGCTCTTCAGTAATACCATAGACGCCCTTTTTGTCCTAACATAAAATAAAAAAAAATAAAAAATTCAGAAGTTATAAAAAATTATCGAAATGTTTAGTATAAAAATCCCATTTCAATATATTCGATTACGATAATATTTGGTGTTTGTACACGTAAAGAAACGAATATATCCGTGAGGGATGTTTACTGACACAGACTTTTCGTTTTAAATGCCCATAGAAAAATAAAACTCAAGAAGAAAATGGTGCATGTTTCTGTTTAAGAATGACTATTGAAGTGCATAGAAATAATGCCTTTATAAGAGGAAAATTTATTCAGATTTTGCAATTGCCATTGGTTTTAAGTTCATAAAATATATATTTAATTTGAATTTTTATTACTTTTTGTACTTAATAATTCTTGTAATACCTTTTCGCTTTTGAGATGACTTAATTTTTTCATCTGGAATTTCAAAGTGTAAATTTTTGATCTTATAAAACTACACGTTTTTAAGAGATTATGTATCCTAACTTAAATTTTTCAGGACTAAAATTTTAAAATTACTCTTTATGTGATTCAATTGCTTAAAACTTGTTTGAGGAAACTTTAAAGTAAAATAAGGCAAATAATTAAGAATTAAACAAAATGTCAAATAGGTATAAAACATTGAATTGAAAATTATAAATAAATTACTCTTGGATAATAAAATGGAAGAAAATCTAACGTATTTTTACTGTATTAATTGGGGTTCCTAAATGCAAGTTGTACTTTTTAGATAACTTTTGAGAGATGTACATTGTGCTTTACAAAAAGGACAAATACCTTTATGGAAATTAAAAAAAAGGAAATATTTATCAAATAAATAATCATTAAAACGTTGAAATTAAGATACATTTTTCGTACTTTAATAATTCAGTGATACAGAGAATATTTTTAAATAACAAATACATAATAAATTTTAACCTTAAAAATATTCAAAAAGGAATAGCTACAATATACACAGTTTAAGTATTTTTGTAAAACCCACACAATTTTAAAAAATACAGGTATTTATTTTAAAGAGAGAAATTATGAGTATGAAGATCACTATATATTGCCAAACTAAAGAATTTAAAGAATATTTGATTTTATCATATGCAACACTTATACGGCGAAAATAAAGATTCCGCATATTTCTTTAAAATAGTTTTACTTTTATACAACCAAATGCACACATTGTTTAAGCAAATATTTTATGAATTATGTGTATATATTATTAAATTATTAGATCTAGCAGATACACAAAAATAAAGCAGATGCATTCACTATATTTTATTTCCTACAAATTTTATTAAACCTCTGGTTCTATTACTTTCTCCAAATATCAATTAAGAAACGTTGTCCTTAATGAGTCTTGAAAAAGTTTGACCTAAATGAGAATGTTTTAAGATTCGTCAATCTCTTTCGGGGAGAGGAAGAATGTTCTACCTTCTCAAACACAATCCAGTAGAAGAATTTATCAATTCTTTTCCTCTAACTTTTCGAAGGAATGCCTGAAGAAATTGACGCCCATTATATTTATAGCAATCTAATCCTTGATATACTTTTTTACCCCCTTTGCTACACTTTATGCTTAAATTTAGCCCATTACTCTCAAAATCAACTGAATTATTAATATTGTATATAACAATCTAAACGTATATAACAATTTTTAAAGATTAAGATACATCTTGATTTACATTAATTATTTTTATAAAAGCTTAAATTGTAAATTAAATTGACTAACTAATTAAAAACTGATCAATTCTTCTTGTTTATAAAATTTAGGTAGCCTATTTTATGGTTAGGGTTTATATATATATATATATATATATATAAAGCTTTGACAGCTGTTAAGTTATAGTTTACCTTTAGTTTGTCAGGATATTAAATGAAAGTGTTAATTAATAAATTAATTGTATTAAAACAATTTATATATATAAATAATTCATATATTTTTCTAAGATAGGGGTCTTCAAACTTTTCACATACACGGAACTCTTAGAACTATAGGGTGTTTTGAGGGAACCACTCTCTCCACTATACACACACTTTGAAGAATATATCTTAATATAACATTTAAAGTATATCAACATATTATAAAGGTACTTTATGATACAACAATTTTAAAAACTCACTGTATTTGTTTTTAAATAATTTTTTAATATAATGTAATCACATTCTTATAACATTAATCTATGATTCAAATATCACCTACCCACGCATTATATACTTAGTAACTGAAATATATACAAATATTTTTTTACACAAATTTTTGAAGTCTAGATTTATTGCAATTATCTGCGGTCGCATTTTGTATTCTGCGTTTTATTTACTTTCATATTTAGTTTTAGGGCCACTCACGTTGAGAAATGATTTTCATTTAAATCCATTGCCCTGAATATCATTAAAATGTGTATAGTAGGCCAGTGTTTCTTAAACTGTGGCATGCGCTACCTTAGGGACGTGCTAACCCTACAAGGGGGGCGCGAGTGTATTGAAAAGTCGAACACAAAAGATTATTTAAAAATTATTATTAAACTGAAAGTAGACAAATAAAATACATTCTAACATAATAAAAAAAAAATTTGCAGTTATAGAGACTGCCGATAGAAGTGAAAACTTAGAACTTTTAGTATTAAAATTTGAAATTTCATAATGTTTGAATTAAAATTATCAACATCAATCTGGTTTTCACATCTTTTGACACTCCGAGCAACAACTAAATGCATGTTTATATGGTTTTTTATTTTTCAAATATGTTACGTGTACATACAAAATGACATGACAAAATATTAATACAATTCAATAGAAATAACAGTTAATATACAATCATATTATTTATGGATAGTATTTGTATTTACTTAAATTTCAATGTACTTGATTTTTAAAATTATTTTAATTGTTTGCATCATTAATTTCAACAATACTTAGACTTTTTGTACTTTCAATTATTCCATTTTGTTCTAAAAAAGATACAATAGGCTTATGGTGACTGAAGTAAGAAAGGAAGATGTTTGATACAAATTTATCAAAGTATTGCGTAAAAACCGCATCGATCGTCGTTTTATATTTTGTGGTACTGAGTTTTCGATCATTGGGCATATTTAAATTAAGTGTTTCATTTAGAAATTCAATTAGTGGTAGATTTTTATCATCTGCAAAGTTAATATTGAAGTCTCCACTTAAAATCATTGGTACATTATGATATTTTTCGCCAAATATTTTTTCGAGTTTTCAGAACCTTTTGTATAAATCATCAAATTTTCGAATAAAAATTGTATCTGTCTCATAGATTTTCCAGGCGAAATATAAACGGCAACCATTAATATGTATTGCCCATTCTCGGAATTTTAAAGAGCAATGAACAGTATATACACATTGAACTTTTCACTAAATCCATTGAATTTCATTTATAAGATATACATAGCACTATACGTCAGCTGTATAGCTACAGATATGCTGCTATAAGCATATCGATGACACGAACGCACGAGATTTCATCCATTCAAAAAGTGTCTTAAGGCGCACACTGCGCATGCGCCAGTCAGAGCATGTCGGTGACGCGGACCCATAAGATTTTCCCTTACAAAAAGTGCCCAATGCCGCTAAAGAAGTTTTCACTTCAATAAAATACACATTTAAACTGATATAATACACTCATAAATATATCAGTACTGCGCAATGTATTTTATAATTAATTTAACAAAACTAAGTTAGGAGCAATTTTAATAATTACCAATGGCCCCATAGGCTTGTCATGAATAACATTAAAAACAAACACTAACACTTATCTTGATAATTTGTACAGTTTGTAATTAATCCCTTAAATGCCGATTAAAAATTACGCGATTGTTCCCCAATGCCACCGTTTAGCACCACGTAGGCGTGTCTTTGTGGTGTATTGGGGGGGGGGATAGAAAAGAAATAAATAAGGGCATTCACTGATAAAAGTAAATCTTTCGCAAACACTGTCAAGGTTTTTTTAATGCATTCTAAAGCCTTTGGAATAATTTTATGGATAGCAGTGACTTTGGAAAGACGTATTTATAGGTCTGGAGCAATTAACACACTGGCTGAGCGAGACATTTATATACGCCGGCAGCACTTAAGAGGTTAAAGTCGTTCTGTTGGCTTAACTTCTTAGCATTATTGAGTTCAATACACATTGTTATTGTATGGAGGGGGGGGGGCGATGAAAATTATGATTGAATATTAGGTCGCAAATTAAAGTTTGAGAAGCACTGTAGTAACGAATCTTGTGGTTTAGAGGTAACGTGACTGCTTCTTAAGCACAAGGTTATTGGTTCGACCTCAGCCGGAGTCGATATGTTCTGGATGCGAAAATCGTAGGCACGCATGTCATATGATTATGTAGCATGTAAAGATTCCTTCAGTACCAATTTGTCTCTAGTACACTCGGCAAAATTAAATCACGGCACTAATTAGCATCCGATGACAGCTTGAATTAAAAATTAATTCAAGTGTAAAAATTTGGTAGCGAGGTCGCCTCTAGATGGTGCCACCATAAAAAAGCTCTCCCATTTTAGGACGAGCCTTGTCTGCAAAGGCTCGGTTGCCAATATGCAGCCCAACTGAAGAAAAAATGTTCATAGCTGTCTGTGAAATCATGTATGTTTAGCATGAATTTGCAATATGTGTGATAAATAGTTTAAAGGAAACTGCATTTTTTACATAATGTGATTAGAAAAATAATTTTCAACTAGTTCGAAAATGAATTTTGATACAGAGGGACTGAAATTTTGAAAAATGATGTTTTGTTAAGATAATCATTGAACGAAGGTAAACATTTTGAATTTTTTTATGAATACACTTTTCTTTGAAATTATTTTTGTACTATTCAGGAACAAATTCAATGAAATCATCGAACTCAGATATAAACATAACCTGTCCTTAAATTACATTCGACTTTTTAATTTTAATGAATATCATAAAAATAGCCTCTTGCGTTATTTTTAGGGGCATCTAGTATTGTTTTTGAAATTTCTACAAAGCACATAGCAATAACTTACATGTTACGGGAAGTACAATTGCACATTTCTTATAACTATTTATTTATATATAAAAGAGAAGTTTTCTTTCTCTTAAGCCTAATTACTGTAACAAGTACATAATATAAATTAAAAAATATCAAGTCACATTTATTGAATAAAGGAAGTTATATATATACCGCATGTTGCCATAAAAAATGGGAAATTTTAGAGTAAAAATGAAAGGATTTCTTGGATCACTGGTAAAAAAAAAATATTTTTCAAGGAATAAAAGTTCACTGTGCTTACACAGATGACTTATTTTTAGAATACTCCAAAAAGTGAGTCGTTTGGCGAAAGCTGTCTGAATTCTGAATCTATAATTGTGTGTGTGAAAATAATCTAACTAAAATCAGATTTTAAGATGAATGCGATTAGATTTCATGAAAGCAATAGTTATGATTTAGAAATATTTGTTCTATGCGAAAAAAAAATTATAACAATGACAAAACCAATGTAACACATAACTGGCAATCAACGGTAATGGCACAAAGAGAAGGAATTAAAAAAAATTCTACATCAAGGTTCATTTAGCTTTGCAATCATGGTTATTTTAAATTTGCAAGTTTAACGCAAACACACAAACATACGCATACACATTTCCGCACATATAATATGTTTAATTTTAATAACAATTCTTATTTTTAATCTTTAATTCATAAAATAAACAACATTTTTCTCTATAGTTTTGTAATAACAATCCACTGTTTATTTTATGTTTTCTTACCATTTTTTTGCTGATCGTTTTAGAATAATGTTTTTAATATGAGTAATTATTTGTTCAATACTGATTTCGAATAAAGAATTATAATAAAGTTAAAAACAAAATAATTTTTAAACTTTTTTTTTAAATCCTCTAATAATTTATAAATTATCTTGCAAATTTTTCCCGAAATATTATTTTTTTTGTAGTTTCCGGTTTTTATCATTTTCTCAAAACATGTTTTTCTGAAGAATTTTATGTTTTATCGTTTTTTATACCAAGTAAAAAAAATTAAATGAAAATGTTAATGAATAACTTACTTTGAAAATTGTTTATTATACACACAAATTCCAGTTTTTAAGTTATACGATATGACATAAAAATGTGGCAGTTTTTTCCATGTAAATGATAGTAGACCAAACAATAAAGAGAAATAAATGCATTATAAAAAATATCTGCAGAAATGATGAATTAGGGAAAAAAAACTTTTTCTTGCATTTTAAATTTTTTAAAGTTATTCTTTTGTCATTTTCAAAGATTTTATAAATTTTTCAGACTGCAAAAGATTTAGTTGCAATCGAGATATTCCGTGGCTGCGAATTCACAGCAAAGTGATCATCTTCTATTGTAAAATTGTTATTTCTTGATTTAGCGTGCTCGTGTGAATGATTGTTATTGACGTCGCACTACGTTGCTTGTTTGGCTCTAAAATTAGCATGATAGTGAACAAAATGCATTAAACTGTAATACACTATCAACTATTTTTTTTTAAATTGAAAAAAAGATTGTATAATTTGATTTAAAATATTCACAATCAAGTTCAATTTAAATAACGAATTTCAACTCAAACTCCGTAGAAAACAAAACTTTTCATTAAAAACTTGTCAAATATATTTTTTATTTAAAACTAGATTTTGTACCCCCTGTCCACAAATAACGGTGAACCAACTCCCATTGTACAAATTAGGTAGCTGTTTATATTCATTGCTCAAATTGTAAAACTGCAATTTACATGCATTATGTAGTTCTAACTCTAACATCAACCTTTCAGTTGAAAGAATCCTCCTTTTGTCAAAATGATAGCAACTAATTCACTACATGACGGTTTATTCTGAGCTGCAGGAGGATCCTTATGGGTTGTATAAGAACACAGAGAGATAGACTATATTCTTGCTCTTGGGTTTTGTTTTTGAATTTCACACAAAGCTGTGTATTTTTCTGCAAATGGATTTTTATTAATAGTTGGCTGTAACATTTGTAATGCATTGTCATGTTTAACAATTTCTGCACGTTCATGCGCAAAGTCTCACCATCATCATAAATCTAAATTTGTCCCAAGCGTGGTTTTGCTCCATTTTGTTGTAAAGATGTAATTGCTTTTATCAACTATATCTTATGTATAAATAAATTTATTACTTCATCATGACAAACTTTTTTATATAGAGAGATAAATCAATATAAATGATATTCTGCATTTTTCACGTATATATTTTTATTTTGAAAGAATACTTAAATTTCTTTCATCTAGAAAAATCAACATATCTTTTAGCATGTATTTTTTTTGTAAGATACAGTACTGTCATTTATAACTTAAACATCATGCAGGAGAGTTTGAACAAATTTGTATGAAAGGAAAAAGATGCTGGGATATGCTAATTATTAGCATTTGAGCACAATCGATCTGGGCATTAAGAGGATTAAGTCATAATCAGTATAAAAGGTAAGTCATGCAGCAGGGTTTAAATTAGGAAATCTATTTTGAATGTTGATTGTCTTGGAAAATATGATGTTATGCACCGTGTAATAAGGAATAATGGGTACCAGCAAGTGTCAGATTTCGATAATGGTAGGGTTTTGGCTAATGAAGAGTAGAGAGTTTTGTTCCGCTACTCGCATTGATTGGAATCCAACGGCTGTCGTAGGGAAATGGAACTGGCTGCATCAAGAGGGAAGGGCAGAATTCCATGTAGGATCTCAACCACCTGCCCAATAAGAATAAACATGTTGTCAAACTAGCCTTCTAGGAACTTGATGTCATACCATGTATATGGAGTCATATAATGAATTCGTTTGCAACATGGCAAGTATCTTCAAGGGCAGTGTGGTGACGCTTGGATGGCCACGGACTGTATGATCGGTGATTATTATTATGGCTTCCTTTAAAGCTTCAGAACAGATACATGCGGTGACATTGGTATGCCCAACGATCAAACTGAATGCACGAGTGGTACCATGTCCTTTTTTTAGACGAATCTCGATTCTGCCCACAGCAACAAGATCGACGGACTCATGGAAACTGGAGACTTCATGACCTCCTTGCAACGTATTTCGTCATATAGGTACAGTACCAGATGTAATTGCAAGGGCAGCCAGCCATTATGTACATTCTCCCCCTCTTGTAGGTTACCTGAACAACTAGTATTAAAGTTCTCAGATCTTAAGGCTATTTAGATCCTATATTCGAAGTTTGGTCTAAGCAGCTCATTCTTCGGATATTTATCCATTAAAAGTATCTGTGATGGGTTCAGAGAGGCTGAGAAATTACCACTCGCCACTTGACATTACCACTTGATACTGCGTACCATAGACTTGAAACAGCTTGGAATGACTTGCCCTTGCCTGTTATCCATACCCACTTTAAATCGAGGCCTTACCGGGTTAGATATAGAACCCGCTCATTGACAATAGAAATGTTCAATTTGTGTTGCTAGAATATAATGTTTAAGTACACATTCTATACTTAATTTAGCTGCAATCATACAATGGTGTGCATATAAATAAAACATTTGTAATCAAATCTAGAACCAACTTTGAAATTTTATTTCTCATGAAAATATTTTAAGCTTAAGAAAATAAAATAATTTATTTGCTTCCTAAATCTCCCATTTTTAATGCTCCTCCTAATATATAATTTATTGTATTCTATTTGTGTCTGTATAATTAAATTAGACGTTATTTTTATAACTACTTTTTACTTTTACAAGAAACACATGAAAAGTATATTTTATAGCTATCATTTTCAAAATGTTTTTTTTATGAAGTATTTTGATTTCAATTTAGAGGCTTGAGTACGGCATTCCTAATCATATTTTTTATTAGAGCATCATATTTCTCAATTTCAAATATGGAATTATTAAAAAACTTATACTCAATTTAACCCGCATGAAAATGTGTGAAAAATTCGATAATTAATATATTTTATGGATCCATTTCACTTTTTATGCTGTTACTTAGGCACCAAATGCCTTTCTTATTTGTCGCAAAACTTGTTTCATTTATCTTCAAAGAGAACGAGTTCTCCCGTGAAAATCAACGAGTTTTGGTTGTTCTTGAGGAATGTCTAATCGAGTTAGGAACGAATTCCGATAAAGAAAAATACGAGACCTGGTGAAAGTAATATTGGAAGAATAAACAATGTTTCTGTTTCACTGATTAGAGGAAAAAAGCAAATTTGCGGAAGAAAGTTAAACCATGACCATGGAATGTAAAGTAGCTTGTTGAAAAGCTAAAGGAATATTTTATTGCTTTATGTATTGAGAAATAATAGGATTAAATAAAGTTACATTTATTCGATTTTTTTATCTTCAAAGTATTTACTTAACGAAATGAGTGTCATTAATTTTCTATCGAAATCTTCTGTACTTATAAGGTATAATTATTTCTGTATTTATCTTTTCTGAAAATCATTTTTTTTTCTTTTCAAACATAATATTAATGATACATATATATTGTACAGCTTCAATGACATTGAAAATATTCCAACCAAACTTAATAAAAATTAATTAAAGTGATTTTTATTTCATTACAATTGTTTGATTACCTAATCTTACACAATATCTGTCATTAATCGATTCTAATAAGATTACGAGATTGCATTTATGCAGTTACACTTCATTATTCAAATATTTACGAGGATTGAAAAAAAAATATTAGTACTAAAAGTATCAAAATTAAATATATTTTTAAACCATGAAAAAAAGAATGATGGGACAAAAGATAGATGTGAGAAAATATTGTGCTTAAATCTACACCTCTTTAAATTAACTTATGACTTAAAATGTAATTAGATCTTATTAACATCACACAATAAAGTAACACAAGAACTATAGACAAAGGAGTTCTAATTTGAGCAATGGTCAAGTAACAAGGACGTCATCTGAACTAGCATCCTACTCTTCAAACTACTACATTAAAACAACACGTTAAGATCTAGCTGAGATAGATTATTCATATTAGATCTTAAATGACACAAAGACTCCAACCATATAAAGCCAGTTACAGATCACGATGACCATGCTCCATCATGACCACCAAAATTACGAAGAATTTCTGTCCGAGAAATCTTGTTACTTCTCAATATGAGCTGTAAATAAAATTATTTATTAGGAATTTTATAGAAAGATTTGAACTTTATGTTAATTATCACAGGAACAACTTCTTTTTAAGGATGTCCTTTCCCGGAGCCTAAGACCAGGATCTTAATATATGAAGATTATATTCTTAAATATATGAAGATTAAGTTTCAATATCATTACGGTATAAGTTACAAAATATTATAGAATAATATTAGAAGAAAAATAGATTGATTTGTGCAGATATAATGTGATGATATTTATATGTTAGTAAAATCAAAATGGAATTCAATTTTGGGAAAGGTTTGTGACGGATCTATACGCGTTTCTACTAATTACTTTTTTTTTTCTTTAAATCAAAATATTTATTTCAATCAACCTTCAACGAGAAACCAACCGTGATTTATGTAAATGAGGAATATTATATAAATTCGGTTTTCGCGAGTTGAAAGAGAGTGAAATAAGAGGTCAAGTTAAGTTAAGTTGAGTAAAGTGAAGAAAATGAGCTGTTGACACGTAGTTATTGACAAGTTAAGCGAGGTTTAAACGTTTGATGTGTGCAAGGAGAAGTGGTTAGTAAAAATTGAAAAGTAGTGAAATTAAATATTACGAAGCGTGGAGGCATCGTCATTGGTCCAGCTAAAGATGATGCCTGAAGTTCTCCCTGAAGGAACCAAAACATTAAAGAATAAGGTATCGTAAAATTGATTAAGTAAAAGCTGATTATTAGTATGCGGCGTAGTTATAGATGAGCGTATTTAAGTTATCTTAGATTCAGTTGAAGTTCTGTAATATTATCCCCCGTATTTGTATATCTCACCTCTGGACTCTACCATTGTTATATACCTTAATTAGAATTGTGTTGTGCTTGTTCATAATCAATAATAAGAATTAATAAATCAAATTAGATTGGCATAATGTCTATGGATTATTTAGTTCCTCCTACACATCTAGCAGGGTTAACAGATAGACAGGAAGGTTTGAATGTAAAGGGTAACTCAAATTACCACAGGTTTACTATTAAAAATATATTTAGACTTTAGCTCCAATCCTTAATGTCAAGGATACTAACAAATACTTTATAAACTCCAATATTCATTTAATAATTTAATTATCCTTTTAAGAGCCTGCCCACACATTTACGCTGTAACACTTCACATTCCAGGGGGGATAGCAACATTGTTTTTTACTATTTTTTTGCAGTGTCATTGGGATCAGTATAGTGGTAATAACTAGAAGAATGTAATATTTAAAGATAAAAATACTTTTGGTTTTCAAGGGATGAGAATGTCTAACCCGCACAATCGTGCGAGTTGGGAATGGTCCCCTGATGCATATTTTAAATCTCCTGTAAACTTGAAGAATTTGAATTATCACATAACAAACAGAAGTGAATTGAACATTCACTTTAAATAAATTTACAAAACTATGCAACATAATACCTTTTTGAAATTTGTTTTAACATTTTGATTTAAGGTTAAAATTTAAATTTATGTTTCGATAGATTTTATCTTTTATACAGACTGGACTTAGTTGATAAACTGATGGATTTTTTATAACACTAATGAATATTCTTAAATATACCCATCGTCTTAAAATTCATGTTAATTTTGGTTTATCTAAGTGTTTATTTTAAAAATTCATTCATATAGGTTTCTTAATGTATTCTTCTTATCATCCCTGTTCCTTTTTAGGGTGTATTAAAGTTTCACGTTTTTACTCTGATATTACAATAGATAGATCAAATTTATTGAATTATAATTTGTGTTCTTTACTTTAAATTTTCAACTATTACCCACTTTGTTCAAATTAAACATGCATTGTATTATTTAAAAATATTGAATGCTTAATGTTTACTTCCAATTTTGATTGATATATTTCTTGAAAATGCGCATTATATGAAACATTTAGATTGTGTAAACAAACATACAACACATAGAGTAATACTGGGAGAGAGAGAGAGAGAGAGAAATGAAAGAAATATTCATCTTCAAAATTCTTTAAAATAGTAAGAAATAAATAAATGAAAGAAATATTGCCATTTCTCGAAGATTTGTTCAAGAGTTTATATATTTAATCGAAGATTTCAAACACCCGGTGAAGTGAAGAAAATTATATCTTAGAAAAATACAGATATTGAAATTTTGATTCAAGCTTTTGAGGCGTGTAGAATTTCTCAACCTGAAAGATTCTGGCTGATAATGTACATCATTTATCAACACCTAAACTTATTACGAGTTGCCAATTTTCATCAAGGAATGATGGTACTACTTTTTTACAAAGGTCTGACAACTACCATTTATTCAATTAAGCGGCATGTTTTCGTCGCTAAAGTTCTTTAAAGTTTGATAGTTTTCAAAGTTCGCCTTGAATTAAGAGAAGTAGGACATTTATATTGTGCTAATTTGCAAGAAATGATACATAATTACAGAAATGAGCAGTAGGAAGATGCAACATTTTGGAACTGCGAAATGCAAAGCTTTGAATTGAAGTTCTTTAAAAGAAAACAAAATTTGCCTGGAGTGCATTGTAATTGATAACTTTCCTTCTGTTTCAGAACATTTTATTGCTATTTTTCATCATTTCTGTTTGGAAGTACCAACTAAATTCCATTAAGTGCATTGAAGACTTTCGTTTTAAATAAATTTTGAGAGCAGTTAATTTCTTAAGTGGGTATAATTGTAAATTAAAAAGATTTCACTGAATTCTTGTTCGAAATGCAAATGGAAAGGTAAAACTGAAATAATGTGTTTGTTAGAAAATACTTATTGTTAATCCGAAATGTGAGGAAAACACACCACAACACACACACACACACACACACACACACACACACACACACACACACACCACACACACACACCACCACACACACACACACCACACACACACACACACACACCACACACACACACCCACACACACACACACACACCACACGCATCATGCATACTCTTTTTAATTTAATAGGAGTCACTTAGATTAAAATTTATTTTATATATTTTAGTGCACTTTAATTTTGGAATCAAATTCATTTTCTTCAATTGTCGAACATTTTATATAAGCTTTATATTGGTCTAAAATAATTACAGTTAATATATTTTTTCTTTTGTTCCTTTTAAGGTAGTAAATGTTTAAAAAACTTATAAATGGTATAAATAACTTCTACTACTTTTCCTTATTTTCTTCCGTAAAGTTTACGCAATAAGTGTTTTCCATTCGAAAAGCTGTAGGTTAACATAAATGAAAATTTAGATATCCAAGGCTGATATTATAAACAATGATTAGATTAAGACTGATTGATAATATACTGCTGAAAAAATTAGGGAAGCAAGTAAAATGCTGAAGAAACCATTGCGTGATAGAAGAAACCATTGATGATTGCACATGGATTAAATGGAGAATGAAGGTGTGTGAAACGGTTCAATCCATCAAAAAAGAAGCAAAAAACAGTTTTATGAGAATTTTAATTCTTTGGAATGAAATAAAGAACATGAAATGATGCTTCAACCCAACAATTTGGTTGCATGTAAATGAAAAAAAAAAAAGATTTTTTAGGATTAATACTGGTTAGTAATATGGTGCGTAATTCCCTCAAACTACTATGAATGTCACACATTTGTTTAGTAAGTATGCGATGAGGTTACTTGTGAGACTTTAGGGAATACTGTTCCACTCTTCAAGGAGTGCAATCTCTACCTTTCGGACATTAAGTGAAGACCCTGATCTCACTGAATACGTCGTTTGAATGAGTCCCAAGCCTTCTGGATAAGACATAGGTTAGAAGAAAATGCTGGCACTCCTTACACTGTATTGTTTGAACTTCAAGAAAGCTTTCCGCAAGGTGAGTTGTATGCTTTCCAGCACTATTCCGTATTAAAAAAAGAATCACCAAATGGTTGCAGCGTAAGGTACAACATGGGGTCTTGGATATTTTTTGCATTCCTTGGAGCCATCAAATTACCATTCCGTATGATATGCAGGTCAATACTTCTACTATGCTGATATCAGCCCATACTGTAAAACCACCTAGAGTCATAATGTGATCTTTTGAACGAATATTGGTTTCTTTCGAGTGTCTTAGGTTATTACGGTGTCTTGCTGTGTACTCAGCTACTGCAACTACGAAGTGACCTACATGCATACAGGCAACCCACATGAGGCCCATATTGGATTGTTTGGCTTGAGATCTTTCATCGTGTTGCCAAAAGAAACGTTCTATGAATCCCTTCGTATTGGCTGTTCTGTCTCAACGAGCTGTTTGCAGTTGTAACGCGTGAACGAACATGTATTGACCGATGCGAACATACCCTGTTTGTTAGAATCAGTTTCACAGTTTTACAATTACACTTATTGCTGCTCCAACACCATCTGCTACTGTTCTTTTTGTTTGTTCAGATTCCAGGCTCCCGATAATACACCAGAGTATAGATTCCGGTCCATCAAGTTATCGGGACCTCTCCCAGTCCTTTTTTCATAAAAGAACAACCTAAAGATTGAATTTTACCACTGAGACAACGAAAAACATGATTTTTGCTCCTTTTTTACTTCTTATTTATAACATGCTTTCTTTAAGAAAATATTGGGTAATTCCATAATCCATGTGCTTCCCTAATTTATAAGAAGTGTATATTAATGTCGTCATTAGAAGATTTGTGTGTTGCTGCTTATGCCACCTGATCGACAGTAACATCAGATCAAGGTCCACGAAATTTATCGCGGCTAAGGACTAGAATTTTACGCCAGTCATTAGCCTAAGCTTTGAGCCCCCCATGAAGGTGACAGTACGATTTTGCTCGGTACAACACGATAGATGGCGACACTAATCAGACCCACTGATTTAACGAGCACGTACTCCGTGTGTATTCAAGGGCCTTTAGTGGCATCGGGCATTGAACCTAGGCCTTCCGGTCTGGTGTCCGATGTTATAACCACTAGGCTACCTACGGCCCTAGAAGATTTTTGAATGCTTTTGGCAACGGACATTGTAAATTTTGCAAAGTTCAAGTTACAACGGAACCCTCAAAGCATGCTTAGGTTACTATGAAGACTTAACACTCGTAAAGCTCGGACTATACGTGTGAGTAGATATAGAGGTCCCCACAAAAATAAAAATAACAAAATAAAATTTAAAAAAGACCTCCTATAAATAAAGAAAAAAAAATAAGAATAAGAATCACGAATAACGAAATACGCCCCATTAAATTATTCATTTAAAAAGGAGTGAGGGAAAGATGAATTCGACATTTCTCATATTTATATAGCTGAATGAAAGCTTATCTGTTCTTGAATAATAGAGTACAAGCTCCGGACGCGATCCTCCTAAAATGGACAGTTAAACCTTGAGACGGTTCTCTCCGCGATCCTTTTACTAATTGTCCTTTTTGGAAATTTCTAATATATAAAAATGTTTTTATTATAAAACCCCTCTTTGAAGAAGAGAACGTGATTATGTTAATTAAGACTACTATATAAAGTCTGGGTTTTTAGGTTAGAGAGAGAGATAGGAAAGAAATAGACTAGTGTGCTATCGGAGCAGAGAGTAATCAAATTGAAGGTGAATCGTGGACATTTAATATTTGCTAATTAACCCGGCAAATCATACGCAGGGTATGTCTAACTTTTTTCAAGACTCCTTCTCAACCTTTTTCGGGAAATGAATAGTTTCTCGTGTAGCTGACTTTAAGGCCATATCCTTTGAGGCCTTAGCATATAGGCAAATTCTAAAGGTATATTATGGATAAGGCCTCTTCGGTATGTCATACCTCTGCGCGTGAATCGGCTGTTCCAGTTCTAAATGCACGAGCATGCTTAAAATATTCCTTATGCAATGGCGTATTATTGTAATTATGATGAAGAAATCTGATATTTAAGTAATTTAATAGATATAGTACTACAGTATTTTCAGATGAAGAAAGACTCTTTGCGGGGAGGACGAGGAAGAATCGAACGATGAAGAGTATAGTAGCAAGTATGATCCTCTACTGAAATCTGTCCAGATAATTTAAATGAGGGATCAATCAGTGCCTTGATAAAATGACCACATATATTCAATGACTAGAAAATGTAATCGTTAGCCTATGACAGTATTTTGTGATGTTGAACGTTGCGATAATAAATGCGCTAATATTTTATTTTGTTAAGTAGTCAGAAACCACCTCATAAACATTGAACAGGCTCTGTTTGTGAAGTGTTTTGGATTTTGACTTAGAGAAGAATGTAGAGACCCCAGCAAATAAGCTTTTGCGAATTAAAGAAAACCAAATTAAGATCCAGTAAAAACATCGCACTTATCGCGATGAAGACTAAAGGAGTATTTAAACAATGTACTGAATGCTCTAATAAAAAAACATAAATACCAAATTTAGTGTGAAAGTGTAACAAATATATTGTATTTCCGACTTTTTTCTTGACTTTGAAGCAAATTTTACGGTAAAAACCGAAGGTAAACACCCTTGGGTATGAGATACCCTGCGCGTGAAGTTAAGGTCGTTTTTTCGCGCATAAAGTACCAGGTTAAATTACTTAAGGTGACGATTGTCATTGAGTTTAAATCGAGATTAAATTGATAAGAAGTCAAAGTCAGACTCGGAGGGTATTTGGTGCCATTGGTCATCGAACCCAGGCTTTCCGGTCTGGAGTCCGATGCTCTAACCATTAGGCTACCCACAGTTCTGCTGGTTTTTTACATTAATCGTCCCTCGAATGCAACAATGACAACCTCAAGCTAGTGACCATGATATATATAACTCCGGTTATCACAATAATAAAAACACGTATCATTTTAAGAGAATTTTTAACTTACGTAATTCAAAAAAGTATTAAAACCAATTTTTCGTTATTCCATATAGAATATTGAAATCAGTCTAGAGCATTTTAGATAAGAACGTATGAAGTTTTTTCAATTTAAAATTTTTCTGAGTTTAATGACAATAACAAAGAATACAATTAATATTAACATTAGTACAAGTATAATTCTACATTATTTTTTAAAATAAACTTTATTTCCATTAAGAATTAATAAATAATAGGAGTTATCTAGCCATATAATGATAGAATAAATTTATGTTGTTAATATTTGATAAGAAATGCAAAGGAAAACCGCAATAATTTTATCTTAATGTATTCTTGTTTTAAAAACTATACATGTGTTTGATAATTAAATTTGCCAACAAACTCATTTTAACTGCTCAATTGATTCTAAACATGTATTTGAAAGCATTTTACTTTTATTAAGTCTTTTGAAAGTTAAAGCTTATGTTAAATATTTTGTTTATTCTCATGTTACTTCTTACTGCTTAAAGAGGGAAATGTTTTTCATTATAAAAATGTTATTTTAAATAATTTGCGTCGTGTTAATTATGTAGAGAAAAGAGAATTTTTAATTAAAATTTTAGTGCCTCATGTTTTTAAATTAAAATGTTTTTACAAGGCTTGAAATGTTTCTTTCTCCCGTTAAATTTATTTCAAATATTTAGCAGAAAAATTTATTTAACAAAAATTTCTTTTCCCTAGAGTAAAATTTAGTTTATGTAGTAAATAGTTTTAAAACATATTTTTATATTTCTCGAAAATTTTTTCCCAGCAAATGTGTAATAAAGTCTGTATGCTAATGAAAGTTGGTTTTAAATGAAAATAATTTTAATTATAAAACAATTTAAAGTTAATGCTTTTTTCTCAAAAATTTCAGATTGTATTCTATGTCAATTTTAAATTTATTAAAGTTACTTACAAATTTATCATCCATTTGTTATTTTTATTATGTGTTCATATTATTTTTTAACAAGGTAAGTTTTATAGACTATTATTTGTTTATTGTTTTAATAATTTTGTTTTGTTTTGTCACACATATCCTCTCTAGCTCGGTTTTTTCACCCAGCCAATTTGGTGTTTTGAGTTGGAAAACCTCCATTTTGGAAACGAACGTCACTATTAAATAGCATACAAATAGTCAGTGAGACAGAGAATAATTACTATGAGGACAATATTGCCAAGCTAGTACAGGATGAATTATAATCGTTTATTCCTTAATTATATTCGCTATTTGAAAATGTTTGAAGATTTCTCGTTGTCGAGTTTCAGAGGTGTTGCATTTCATTGCCAATAAGTAACCGTTGTTTTTCTTACTTTGCTTACTTAGTTCTAACTCTTAGCAATAGTTAATTTTTCTGAATATCTGTTCGTATCCTTTCGAATCTGATTCAATGACTTTGTTGCAATCCTGGGTCGCTGGTAAATTTGGATGAACTAATCAAATACATTTTAATAAAAGCAACATACTTATTTTACGTTCAAATTAATATCAAGAGGTTATTTAAATGAAGGGAGCTGTCAACTT